>OX246737.1:88396696-88431696 GCA_945910005.1 Isoperla grammatica | reverse complement strand
AATGTTTCGAAGGTTGGTTCAGTGAAATGTCTCGTATTCATGTTTATATCATACCACACTTATTACTTGTTTATAAACGAAAGGCTTTGAAACGCCAACGATATCAACAAGGCCCAGGACATATTTCCTCTTGCTTGGCTTTAGGTTTAGATTACAGAGCCCGACCACATAAACATAGCTAATAATTGAATACGCACAAAATAAAATGAATGCTGATAATGAAAGACTAATTATTTCATCTAGCGCATGTTATAACTGGGCTTTTGGCTCCTCCTCTTCATCCCACGGCGTTTTATTTATTATTCAGTGTGTACGGTGTTGGTATTGTTTTTCATGCATTCTGCAGGTAGCAAATCCTAACTTACTCTCTTGTTGGAATAGATCCCTTAATTCTCATCATGATGTCATATTTGGCGACGTTAATTATTATTTTGGTATTTGTAAGGAATACAAACTTTATGTTCTTTCTTATAAAATGTCCACAAAAGTCACTGCTCATGTTACCTATCATTGTATCTTTCCAATTTTGTAAGGTGGGTGCTTCAAAGTTCAAATAGTACGTAATTATGCTTTAAACCACTTCAAATGTGTTATTTGCGCTACGGTTATGCACAGATTTGTAGGCTTCCATCATTCTTTGCACAGCCAGCCAGTGCACGGCCTTGTGGATGATTATTCGTTGTTTCCCTTGTCCGCCGCTTGGTGGCTTTAAATGCCACCAGGTAAGCCAACGTATAAAACCCAATAACCTTCATAGCTTTCGCGGGGATGTCAGGTATAGCTGGGCAAACATCAACCGGATCCCCTAACCCTTACCAAATTTCGTGGGATGTTAGGTAGCTGGGCAAAGTCATTTTGATTGACAAGTGACTTTGCCCTGCTACCTGACATCCCACAAAATTTGGTAAGGTTAGGGGATCCGGTTGATGTTTGCCCAGCTACCTGACATTTCTTTAACGTAACTTGTGTTTAGGGTGGTAGACCTGCTCATGAAAAAAACCAGAGCACATGTGGCAAGAAAGTCGACATGGCGCACATAGGCTCAGGCATAGCAGTAGCGAAAATAACACATTTAAAAGGGGTTTAAAGCATAATTACCTAATATTTGAAGCATCCACCTTACAAAATTGGAAAGATGGAAGGATAGGAAACATATTTTTATAGACATTTTGTAAGAAAAAACATAAAGTCTGTATGTATTTCTTACCAATACCATTATTTTATTTTATCATTTTTTTTCTTAATGTTTACAGTCATTCTTTTTTAATTTGTGTAAATATTTTGATATCATTGTCTACTTTTTCTTTCACCTACTTCTACCGGCTTTTCACTCTATTATTGCTGGTTGTTTTGTACATATTAAATTATTGTAAATTGTTCTTAGTTATGCATGTTATCGGGTGGCAGTCAGCCAGTCACCAATAGTGTTTGGCGCTGTACTCTTTTCTGCCAACTTCCTTGTATTTGCATGTTACATCAAGTGCATTAATATATATACAAAACTAGTGCATCTTGTCGGATGGGGACAGTTTAGTGTAGAATAGTATAATTATACTAACTAACTGTGTCCCACAAAAATAATTATTATTTTTGTTACTATTATTATTTTATTATGATCACATGCAGCTAGGTTGAAGCCAGTGTTAACATGTTGTATAGTACATAACTGTTGGCTTTCACGAGCTCACCTTATTAAATTATACTTCTAGTCCATATTTTTTCCAAACCAAACATTATGTAGTCTATATGTACGGTCGTTGCCAATTTATGGCAGCCTAGCATCATCATTCGCTTTTCGTATGGGTGGAAAACATTAAATATTATTATTTTATTGTTGCAATACAAACAAACTCGGTCAAAACCAGCATACACATGTTGTACGGACATAAATGTCAAGTATTTCCATGTGTTTACCTTATTAAAATCTACCTAGAACTAATTAAATATATCATTGTCCATTTTATTTTTCCAAACCAAACTGTGGATGCTATGTACGGTCGTCTATTACTATTATTATTATTATTATTATTATTTTTATTATTATTATTATTATTATTATTATTATTATTATTATTATTATTATTATTATTATTATTATTATTATTATTATTATTATTATTATTATTATTATTATTATTATTATTATTATTATTACTATTATTATTACTATTGTTATGGTTAGTGTTAGGTTGGTAAATCCAGTCTCGCAGCTAAGTTGTAGCGTTATACAATGTATCTGACAAAATTAATATTGTACACTATTTTGTAAATGGCCTGCACTCAAGTCTCCATGACTTTGCAGGCTTCTCCAACTTTGTATAAATAGCCACTTTTTAGTAACATGTATGTATTCTGTGTTGAGAATAAAATTGTCTGAAATCTGAATCTGAATCTGAAAGCACAACCGCTGCCCCTTGCAATGGAAGTAGGCCATGCACGGTGGCTCCTTTTTACCCCAAGACACCAGACTACACGAGTGCGCCACTATCACATTTCTCTTCTAAGCATTAACTTCCATAATATCTGTCACTGGCCTCATGCCATTCTTTAAACGCCCAAGTCTAATTAGTAACTTATTTCGTGAATGTACATTAATTACACATTCTATAACATTTATCCATCATAAACAAAAGCATTTTGATGAAAATCAGTTCGTCAGTATTAAGGTTCCATTAACTTTAATTTAGTTTTACTTTAATCGTACTCGTAATAATATTTTCATAATATCTAGACGCTTGAGGAGAATTTATTTTACGTTTTTCAAGGTAAACAAAAATGGGAAATACCACGTGATACAAGAAATCAATGCACGTTGTAGTCATTCTAACTTTTACTTTCGAACCGTGGCTAAGATATTATTTTATCACAAAGTATACTAAAACGTGTCAATCCCTAGAGATTATTGTATTGTTTTTTACGAATGTTTCGTTGCTTCAATAAATATTTGTTTTTAAAACGTTCATTTTTTTAACTCAATAAAGAAAATTAATTTAAGGTGATTCTACCCCCCCGAAAAAACACTTTTGCTACGAATTACTTGTAAATGTGTATGTGTGACGTATGAAGTGTACCCCTCTTCCCCCCCCCCCCCCCCAACTACCACAACTCCGACCGACCTCCGCGCGCTTCGTTTTCATTTCAGTCGAGCGTAAACTCTTGTAAGAACAAAGACTGCGCAACTAATTGAGTTTTAAAATTGTATACTATCATTCCTAAGATAACAACCTATGGTATACTACATTTTCGTGTACTTGACAAATATTTCCTAGAGGTGTTACTAGCATTAACGTAAAGACGTTTGCAGCTATCAGTACACGTAGAAAATAAAAGTGCAATTTTGTTTAAAACCACTTTTTGCAGACATAATATCAATATTTATCAACCTTCATCAAAAAAACTTAACTTGAAAAAGTTACGATACCTAGATACATTCACCTTACTACAACTGTTCATTTCATTTGCTCACCAAATAAAATTTTAATAGATTTTATTGAAAGTTTAGCTTTAAAATCTCTCTTAAATGTTGTTGCTAGACACCTTTTACAATTAAACGAGAACATTTAAAAACCAGGAACATTTATTGAAAGAAGGAGTTGTGAATTCTCGACATTCTATCCTTAATTGGTCGACCCGCACGACACACACAACGACACATACACACACCTAAGAACCTTGAACAAAACACTTACCTACTGACAGATAAAATATAATATTTATATATAAGAGGAACATTGTTTAAGGCATGTGGTTCGTTTGAGAGTGCAATAAGCTGAGGCGACCGTTGAGAGGTATCCGCCTTTGTACAATTCAACCACAGATAATTAACTATACACTTCGTGGTTCTACCTTCGGCTAACATCCTAGCGACGTTGATTTGTTTTCAGTATCACTGGATATTGGGCTTTTTGTTTTTGAAACTGAAGTACGACATATATTTGAAAATAGGGAGAATTGTTGCATTTTGTTTGTCATTAAGTCGTCTTTTTTAGTAGAAATATGTTTGATTTTTGTTTTATAGTAGGTTTATGGTATGTTGAAAGCTTAGAATATCATAACGACAGTAATTCAGGGCATTACATCAAAGTGTGTTTGTGAGTAAATTTGAAAGTAATATAACAAAAGTAATTATTAGTTATCATGGCTATCTGCCCAACAGAGTTATCTAAAATCATTTATTTTCCAATTTCGTTAAAAATAACGTTTTCAGTTAAACATTAATTTATAACATAACGCACATTATTTATTAAGGTCAAACAAATAGTTTTACGAGAACAAAAACAAAAAATTCGTAGCTTGAAAATGTCAACAGTACAGAAGCAGGTGACAAGTAGATTGCGATGCGTAGGCAATGGGTAGTCTACCTGCCTTTCAATGAATACTGGGCAGCCACAGAACCATTGATGGCGGCTATCCTTATCAATAGTAGAACAGAAGCAGGTGACAAGTAGATTAAGATGCGTAGGCGATGGGTAGTCTACCTGCCTTTCAATGAATACTGGGCAGCCACAGAACCATTGGTGGCGGCTATCCTCATCAATAGTGTTTACAATTATATGCTATCAAAGGATGTTTCTAAATTATAACGAGGGAGATACAAAATTCTATTGAATTTTCAAAATTATTTTTCCGTGTTTATAAAGTAATAACTCTATATTTTAGGTACTCTCACCAACATTGCTAATTAGTGCATAGTCCCTACTTTCCATGTGAACACCCTATTAATTAGGTTTTGGACAATTGGTTAAAAAAGGTGATTACTAACAAATGATAATTATTATTATTCACAGCAAACTAGAATAAAAAATAAAACAATATTTAGGAAATAACAATACTTGTTGGATGAAGCTTTTCCAGTCACTATTCAATCCTTTTGAGATAACTAAGTCTAGGGTGTGGAGACATCTGGGAAGAACTTTCTAGGGGCAATTGTATAACATTCGCCATTTTAACTGAGTGATACCTTGGAAAAAACGTTTAGTCAGGTTTACCGGTGGTCGGGATAAAACCGGTGGCCATCGGTACTGCAGAGCAACTTCTATGGGCAACTTAAAACTACTTATTAAACATACTCATAATAAAAAATACAATTATTCGTTGAAAACCCAACACAAATTAATACATTTTAAACACTAAAATATTTCTACATACACTGGGACTTTGTTAGGCCCCAACTTCGATCAAATCGTTCCAATACCAATCTAGCGTGGAATTTTTTTTTTGTACAATTATTGTGCGCTATGCACGAAAACCTACTTGCCAAATGAAAAACACTGTTATTATTAAAATCCCTAGTATGTCATCTGGTTCTACTCAAAAACGTTTACTAAAAAACTACAAACAAACCATAACTTTTCTTAACCCACATCAAATAAATTAACATTGTTCAATGATTTCTTCTTCTGTCAAAATTTACTCAAAGCTGCCCAATAATTTCAACAGATTATTTATAACCATCATTCTACAAATTTTAAATGGTGATCTGTGACATTTGCACTTCTTCTTTGCTTACTTAATAATCGAAATATTTAAGCACATTAAGCGATTTCTGTTTGATCAATTCTCATCCCCATGAAACACATGTACTAGAAAATGTCAGGGCTTGCAAATAAGCGTTATTGTGCACGCAAATTGAAATTGTGCATACGTTCAAATTAGTGTTAACCGTAGACCCATTGTTACACTTTCAAGTGGTACTGTAGATTTTTAAAGTATGACGATTAAACATGCTTTCCAGCGTCGTCTATGTTATCTGTTTTACCAAAAGTAGGGGTTTTCTCCCCCTTACTTTCTGCCGAGTAACCTTGTGCATTGCCATGACCTTTGCAGTTTACTGATGCGATATTTATATCGAATCTTCCTTGCTCACAATACAATATTCATCACATTATTGCGTTCTATTTTTTGCTTAACAAAATTGTGAATACAAGCCATAGGCCTACATGTTTAATAATGTTTCGTTCAGCGAGTGTATAACTATTGGGCTGGTCGACTCTTTCGGGACTTCTGTGTGGGCGCTGTTTTGTCCTCGTGAAACAGGTAGGCAACAAAAAACATGCGATATTTTTAATGATTGTTTACCCCATTCCCCAAAGGCTGTGAATCAACATAATTGATTTCGTTATATATATATAAAAAGTTGTCCGAGGTGATTCGTATCTTTTGGTGGTTCGCGCTTTAGAGACCTTACGGTAGTGGATTCGATCCCGCAACATAAACTGATCTCATAAATCGTTTATTATCGTCTTTCGTCTTTGTCCTACTTGACACCTTCAATACCATTTCACCATTAGACAACAACAACAACAACAACAACAACAACAACAACAACAACAACAACAACAACAACAACAACAACAACAACAACAACAACAACAACAACGACAACAGCAACAACAACAACAACAACAACAACAACAACAACAACAACAACAACAACAACAACAACAACAACAACAACAACAACAACAACAACAACAACAACAACAACAACAACAACAACAACAACAACAACAACAACAACAACACCAACAACGACGACGACGACGACGACAACAGCAACAACAACAACAAAAACAACAACAATTACAACAACAACAACAACAACAACTACAACAACAACAACAACAACAACAACAACAACAACAACAACAACAACAACAACAACAACAACAACAACAACAACAACAACAACAACAACAACGACGACGACAAAAACTTCACTACAGTTTCGTTTTTAAATGTCATAAAATGCTTCAATAAAAAAGACATAACGAAATGCAGACAATTGTTTCTTGTTTAACTATCACAAACTTAAAACATTGTAACCACAACACTAAACGCTGGCCGGTATATTGATCAGTACTTCAACTGAGATGTTCTCACATACTCTCCTATAACCTCAGGTGATAACCTCAGGTCTCACAATATAGGCTACTATTCCTCAGCAATATTATGTAGATATCACCGCCAGACCTACTTTGCTAATATTTTATTAATAGATCGATCCATCGCAATAATATATTATCGTCATTTAATCTGAAAATATTAAATTTTGTAAGATAACATAACGGTAAGCACTGAACTAAGACAATGCCATCAAACTGCATGGATTCTGCAAATACTATTTCCCATCTAAATGCGATATTACACTTTGATTGCTTTCTTCTGCAAATAGTTGTTTTGGTTTCTCATATCTTTGTATTCAGATTACCTATACCAAATACTTAGCTATGAAACAATCCCAGAACCAGACAACATTCCATTATAGTAACAATATCCACAGGTACGATCTGGGATTGGTATTGTTCACTATATAGAATTCTAGACTACGGCTAAACTCTCTGAGTGGGTGGCCGCTTTACACGTCACGGCTGTACTGCCGAGTCAATGAATGTATGTTGGCCACTATGAGTGTAACACATAAGACTCTCTGAGTGGGTGGCCGCTTTACACGTCACGACTGTACTGCCGAGTCAATGAATGTATGTTGGCAACTATGAGTGTAACACATACAACTCTCTGAGTGGGTGACCGCTTTACACGTCCACGACTGTACTGCCGAGTCAATAAATGTATGTTGGCAACTATGAGTGTAACACATACAACTCTCTGAGTAGGTGACCGCTTTACACGTCACGACTGTACGGCCGAGTCAATGAATGTATGTTGGCCACTATGAGTGTAGCACATACAACTCTCTGAGTGGGTGGCCGCTTTACACGTCACGACTGTACTGCCGTGTCAATGAATGTATGTTGGCCACTATGAGTGTAGCACTTATAACTCTCTGAGTGGGTGGCCGCTTTACACGTCACGACTGTACTGCCGAGTCAATGAATGTATGTTGGCCACTATGAGTGTAGCACATACAACTCTCTGAGTGGGTGGCCGCTTTACACGTCACGACTGTACTGCCGGGTCAATGAATGTATGTTGGCAACTATGAGTGTAACACATACAACTCTCTGAGTGGGTGACCGCTTTACACGTCACGACTGTACTGCCGAGTCAATGAATGTATGTTGGCAACTATGAGTGTAACACATACAACTCTCTGAGTGGGTGGCCGCTTTACACGTCACGACTGTACTGCCGAGTCAATGAATGTATGTTGGCAACTATGAGTGTAACACATACAACTCTCTGAGTGGGTGGCCGCTTTACACGCCATGACTGTACTGCCGAGTCAATGAATGTATGTTGGCAACTATGAGTGTAACAGCTATTAAGAGAAATTAAACCTTTTAAGGCTAAGCTAAGGCAGACTTGTCTCGAGAGTCAAGCTCCTTAGCATCTGTACATGTAAACTCCCTACCTCTACCCTCGCCTAAAGTCACACACACACTTCCTCACGCTCCCTCACGCACACACACACGCACGCACGCACATACACACTCACACACACGCGCACATACACACACACACACGCGCACACACACACACACACACACACACACACACACACACACACACACACACACACTCTCACGCACACACTCACGCACACACTCACGCACACGCGCACACCCACTCATAATCTTTGGCCTGAGTATAATGACGTGTACATAGCTTGTATTTATTTTTTTTAGTTTAATGACGTGTACATAGCTTTTATTTCTTTTTTTAGTTTGATTGTTAATTTTTAGGCTAATTATAATTCAACTAGTCGTAGGTCTAGATTTAGTTATTAGCATTAGACTGGTGGGGAACCACCTGTGTGCTAAGGGGCTATGCTCTAATTTTTCCCACCAGCAATGTGTTTGTAACATTTAAAAAATGTAATTAACATATTGAAAATAAATAATAATAATAACACATACAACTCTCTGAGTGGGTGGCCGCTTTACACGCCACGACTGTACTGCCGAGTCAATGAATGTATGTTGGCAACTATGAGTGTAACACATACAACTCTCTGAGTGGGTGGCCGCTTTACACGTCACGACTGTACTGCCGAGTCATTGAATGTATGTTGGCCACTATGAGTGTAGCACATAAGACTCTCTGAGTGGGTGGCTGCTTTACACGTCACGACTGTACTGCTGAGTCAATGAATGTATGTTGGCAACTATAAGTGTACCACATACAACTCTCTGAGTGGGTGGCCGCTTTACACGTCACGACTGTACTGCCGAGTCAATGAATGTATGTTGGCAACTATAAGTGTAACACATACAACTCTCTGAGTGGGTGGCCGCTTTACACGTCACGACTGTACTGCCGAGTCAATGAATGTATGTTGGCTACTATGAGTGTTACACATACAACTCTCTGAGTGGGTGGCCGCTTTACACGTCACGACTGTACTGCCGAGTCAATGAATGTATGTTGGCAACTATGAGTGAAACACATAATCCTGTCTGAGTGGGTGACCGCTTTACACGTCACGACTGTACTGCCGAGTCAATGAATGTATGTTGGCCACTATGAGTGAAACACATAATCCTGTCTGAGTGGGTGACCGCTTTACACGTTCACGACTGTACTGCCGAGTCAATGAATGTATGTTGGCCACTATGAGTGAAACACATAAAACTCTCTGTTGACTGAAGCGGTGTCTCTTTGTTATGTGGTTTGCATCCAATATTTTGTATGCATATTTTGTTCAGTTTTATTACACGTAAAAGCAGAGAGTTCAAGGGACTCCGAGATTTGTAGTCAGTATTTTGCGAGAAATCATGGCGTTTCGACGGTTTAATATAGTTAATATACATATTTAACTTAATGTATAAATAATACTGTGCACTATGCAGCATACAATGTAGGATATGTAGTATTTAAAAGACTGGAAAACAAATTAACTCATTCATAATCATTTATATCATATTGTAGATAAACCATTTATATCTCAAACGATCCATAAATCAAAAACATTAAAAAATAAATTAAAGGGGTATCGCACAAAAATGAATTTTAACAATAGTAACTTCATGTTATCGGCATTTTAGTGAAGCTAGCATAAATACAAGTGTTTTATTTTGGTATTGGTCTTTGTATTTCTTGTATTTTTTCTATTTTTGGAACGAGCTTATTATAATTTATTTTCATTTTATTTAATTTTAGTTTTATGACCATTTTGGGTGTAAGGATGTAAAACTATACAATACATTTAAATTTTCCAAAATATCATATGGATTATGTATTTGCAACCAAAAAAATAGCAAAAAAAATCCACTGTTAAGATGTTCGTGAGTGTTCATGTGTCTATCAGATGCTTGAAATACAATCATTGTTTATACTGTGATAGTTTCTATAATTCGGTCGTAATGCGTTGTTTTTAAATGGGAAGCGGTGTTGTTTTACAGCGGTTATTTTGCAAGGTTGGGTTTGTTACATTTTTGTATTTGATCAGTGCTAATACCACTTGTTGTATTTTATTTGGGTATTTTATTTGTGGTTTATTTGGGTACAGGTATTTTTCTGACAAAAGTGTTAAACCTGCATTTGCTAGTGCATTCGTATTGTGAAGCCTGTGATTATATTGATTTCAACGGTGCCATTACCATAACGATTGAGTAATTAACGCTTCATAACATAAATTATTCATATTTCATCACCGCGGACTATGGAAGAGCATTGCTTGAGCAGTAATGTGTGGCATAGCAACTGTTGTAATGTTAACATAGAACTTACTGTTCGTAAAGAATTGCCATATTTGTGATATATTACAATTATTTCATTGGAAACTTCTATGCTATTACGCGTTCCGTCGTATAGGTTAATATTAAACGTGCTTGTGCAATATAGGGCGCTTCAACTATGTCTGGCACTATCTTTGACTAAGTAGGGCAACCCAGCTTGAGGGTATGCATCATTATGCTGCAGTCTGAATACTGAAGACTTACACACACAAGAATATAAAAATTTGATATTAATGATGCAAACGTGGTAACAATTCCCAGTAGAAATGATGGTTTTTCTTTTGTAATGTTATTATTGCATACATTTATTCTCTCAATTTCAGTACATTTTTTTGTTTTAATATTGCTGTTGGTTCCTACAAGAAGACCGGATGTTAAGCCTTGCCGCTTTGAAACTACAAAGAACTCTTTTGCCTTAGGCGGAAAGAGTTCAACTCTTGTGTGAAAAAGAATAATATAACTTGTTGCAGAGTTTCTAAACATGTGGGGTTAAAATAATATGAAGTGATTTTAAGAACATAATGAAATTGTGTTTCTTTGCTTACCAGAACCCGTACTAAGAACGTTTTTTTAATGCCACTATTGAAAACAGAAAATGAAATTGGAATTTACCTTCCCTTTAACGCAAACAGTGCCACAGCATGATATGCATCTGGACAAGACCAATCAGTGGACTGTAACTGTAATACACATCAAATAGTGCCACAGCATAATATGCATCTGGACAAGACCAATCAGTGGACTGTAACTGTAATACACATCAAACAGTGCCACAGCATAATATGCATCTGGACAAGACCAATCAGTGGACTGTAACTGTAATACACATCAAACAGTGCCACAGCATAATATGCATCTGGACAAGACCAATCAGTGGACTGTAACTGTAATACACATCAAACAGTGCCACAGCATAATATGCATCTGGACAAGACCAATCAGTGGACTGTAACTGTAATACACATCAAACAGTGCCACAGCATAATATACATCTGGACAAGACCAATCAGTGGACTGTAACTGTAATACACATCAAACAGTGCCACAGCATAATATACATCTGGACAAGACCAATCAGTGGACTGTAACTGTAATACACATCAAACTGTGCCACAGCATAATATGCATCTGGACAAGACCAATCAGTGGACTGTAACTGTAATACACATCAAACAGTGCCACAGCATAATATACATCTGGACAAGACCAATCAGTGGACTGTAACTGTAATACACATCAAACTGTGCCACAACATGATATGCATCTGGACAAGACCAATCAGTGGACTGTAACTGTAATACACATAGTCAAAATCCAAAAGTCTTGATCGCAACAAATTATTGGAACGGTTCATGAGTGTCCGGAAGTGACTTTTGTACGTTGCAACTGTTGCAAACTGTCAAGAAGATATTGTAACGTTTCTTGCAAACAAATGAAACATACATTTTATGATTGTAGATTGCAATTTGAATAATATATTAATATATTAATATATTAAGTGGACTGTAACTGTAATACACATAGTCAAAATCCAAAAGTCTTGATCGCAACAAATTATTGGAACGGTTCATGAGTGTCCGGAAGTGACTTTTGTACGTTGCAACTGTTGCAAACTGTCAAGAAGATATTGTAACGTTTCTTGCAAACAAATGAAACATACATTTTATGATTGTAGATTGCAATTTGAATAATATATTAATAACTAATTTAAATGCTGGGTAAAAATGAATTAACTGTTTCGATATTAATTTAATGGCTGGTTCGCACAATTCTATTTCAAAATAAAGATTTATCACACGAAGCCAGCACCATAATGGCGATCACAGAGATTTCTAAGATTAAACATCCAACATGTAATGTTGTAAGTATTTATTTATGATACAATTTTTTAAATTGGATAAGTTCAAATTGAGATTAAGAGCTGAATAATATTACGCTCTCAAAATCCTTAGACCCAGCCATGAAAGTAGTTTACACATTATTTTTCCAAACAATTCTACGTTACTTTACTTTATTGTAATTAGAGCAAGTGTAGGGCACAATGCCCTCTTTATCCTGATAATGATGATTGATGAATGATAATGAGGAAAGGAGGAGGGAAGCCTGGTACCGTCACAGCCTACTTCTGTCAAAAAGTACTAAGTGGACCATCGGCTTTACGTGCCATCTGAAAGGACGGTGTAACTTGGACTAGTCATATAGGTTCCTCCACTAACCTGGACTGCCGAGCAGTTGACGAGAAAAGCGAAGCTGTTGCACGAGCTTTCGAACCCTCCAATCTGCTCTAACAATTGTATAGTGGCAATGCGATAAGCCTTTTTTGCTTTTAATCAAACTGGCAACTTGTTTCACTTTCAGTTTCCGTTTTTGGTTTCGTTTTTGATTTCTTGTTTTCATTCCACAGCAATGCATACCAAATGATAGCGGTTATATGTGTGACCGTTTCATCTACATGAATTTATTTGATGAATCCTTATACCCCGTGTGTGAATCGGTGATAAAATATGCAACAATTTGCAGTGGCAAGTACAATCAGATTGTGGGGTATGACATTAAATAAACAATATATTATAAGGCTGTTATAAGATATATAAATTATATAGTGGCCATGTACTAAAGTTTTTTTATAACAATTATTATTTTGGGTCGTCGTTGTTTTGCAAACGCAGTTATAATTGTACATAAATTATTGTACAAAATATTAAAGTATCCTAATTGTTGACGCGTTCATTTCGTTAGTAATGTCCTGTGCGTGGCAATTAGCATTCATTTACAGATGAAATGGATTCAAACAGTTAAAAGACTCGTGTCCTGCTCTTCATCAGAGATATTCATTTCATTTATGTTGTGGAATTATTGTGAGTTATTATCAGATTGTTGGCAAATATTGTTGTACGAGTTTCCCTAATTGTAATCTTCAAGTGTTCTAGATCCTAATGATTTTTTTAAATTCCACGGTACTGAATACCAAAATAGGTATGATGAATTTCTATTATGAGTATAAGCTTCCCTGTCCTTCATTTAGATTTCCTATAAATTCTGAAAACACTTAAAAATATAAATGTTAAAGTTAATTCAAATAGCAACCCTTGAACCATAGAAAATTTGTATTAATGATGGATTGAATTGTAATATATTGAAAGATTATTGAAATTACTGAAAACTTAGTTTTATGAAGGAAAGTTTAATTAACCGTAATTTGTGTATCAGGGTTCATCGTGTTTCAACTGCCATTCATTCGTATGCTTTGCGCAATGCATTTTGGTATTAACAAGCCGTCCGCGGTTGCTTATGTAGTTGAGGCGCAACTGCAGATCCTGAGCGTACGCCAGCTAGGGACGTATGTTCGTATCCCTCAAAAATCATTTACTAAATTGTTTTAATCTTCATATCGTCTCAAATAGTATTTCAATAACATAGCGAGACTTAAACACCAGGAATTATCATTATATTCCATTATATTTACAATCGCCATTTCCCTCACATGCGGCAATGACAGTTGGCCACATTGCTTCTCACAGAATATAAACCCTTACTTAACTTTTTGTTATAAAAATCTATAAAATCCGTCCTCTAAGCGAAACGACTTGTTCAAGTCCCACATCGTCCTTGCACCAATAATCTCATTGGATAACCCGTTCCATTCTTAAACCGTCTTTTGAGAAACGGCTGTCTGCCAACCTCCTTTCGCCTCTCTACCCTTATACACTCCCCTATGTAACTGATCACTATCATCTCACTCCGTCCTTCCTGACCTTCCGCTGCCCTCACAGGTCATTGAGTTGTACACAAAACGTGTCTTCTTTCAACGCGCCTGGTGTTTGTTTTTGTCATTCACATTACTACCGGCACAAACATAATATACGTCATAATAATAAATGTAAATATATAACATAAATTACCTTTCAGGGGTTTCAAATGTATTTAATATATTATATAAACAAACAATTATTGAAATTAAACTCAATTCAAATAACAATGTTAAATATGGTTTATTTACAACTGTAGCGAGATTGGTTACTAGCAGAAGATCAGTGTTCAATTTTCTCATTGGAGGTGGTTTATGAAAATTCATATTTATTCTTGACTACAATTCCAAAGTATTTTAAAGACAAATCAGTCCCTACGGGAGATGTATGGAAATACAGCAATTATAAAAGCCAGATCCTCAGTCGGGACCATCCTTTATGATAATGCCTATCCTTCATACACTGATCACAAACCTGGAGTAAGCATTCAAAATCATCTAATATATTATATATAATATTGTTTATAATTGTATGTGTATATGTATACATATATTAGTTATATTTCTTATAGTTTGATTAAATCACAAATAAATATCTGTGTGATAGAGACATGTACAATTATTTTGAAATAAAAACGGGAAACAATCGGGTACCATCACAAGTTGGGTAATTTTTTCTATAACAACTGAAATCATTATGAATTTAATTATTTTGTTGTTTGTTTATTTCTCTAATTTTTTTAATTAATTGTTACAACTTTTATGCAAAAGTAATTAATACAATATTACTGCAACAATATTATACAACCGTTGTGGCCAGTGTGTGTCACTTTTTGTGTTTGATTATTATCCCAGGTCAGTTGGTGACCAATATTTGGTACAACGTATACACAATGCAGCAAAACCAAACATATATTACGCATATAACGTACAAAGAGGATATTTTCGACGTAACGTTGTTGTTCTAGAATGATACACATAACTCAACTTCCTGTGTCGAAACACAGGTCGGCCAAAAGACTGAACCCACGTGAATACTCAAGCAATGTGGAGCTCGCATTGGTCCAGTGAGTTTATTCCTGCTTCCAATGCAGAAGGTCCTGGGTTAAATTCCCGGTTGTGGCTTGGGTTGTTTAACATTGGAACTTGACTTTGATCGATCTATATTCTATATGATTTGGTGTACATATAAACGGTGACTTTGGAGCCGTCAAAGTAACGAAGCACGTAATAAATGGTATACATGTTTCAGTTCTTGTAACTGATTATAAATAAACATGAACAAAAAAATCATAATATTATGTACTATTTAATACAGTAGAAACTCTTAGATGAAGGAATGGAAGCTGACTCGGCACCTCCACCAATCATATACTAAAGAACTGGAAACGTCACATCTCTCAAATAATGACTTCCTCAAAGCAATGACGTATAACATAAATGTCACTGTTATACTCAGTATGACCTACTTGTAAACAAAAAACGTTCATACAACGCGGATCTCATTAAATGATGTAGTCTGCATACGTTACCGTCGCTTTTCCTTCGGGCTCATTTATGTCACAACTTTCGAGTTGCGTACTGTTTAAGCAAAGTAATTTAAATTTCCATAAAAAAAACACAGAATTTTTAGTTAATTCATTCGTAAAGAGTAAGCATTTGCCATGCATGTTTTATGTTGTGTAATCAATAATTAATATACTTAAATAATAAATACGTTTAGTTTGTTAATTAACCTTGTTCGCAAAGTAGGCCACATAAAAACAAAGAATAGAATATTCCGATTTGGTAGTTTAGTAATTGAAGCTCATTACTAATGTACGGCAAATAAATAAGTCCATAAACTTGCATATCTAGACTGCATAAAGGGTTGGCAATAGACTACTTGGCAAATAGTTTAAGTTTGCGAGGTATAATCCACGCTTACAATACTAGAAGTATTATAAATAAACCTTACTCTTGTGAAGCAAACTTTAACTATGTATGGAAATGACACTATTTTCAATAAGAGTATTAGAATATACTATAGGATTCCTCAAAATAATAATAATACATGTTTTATATGTAAAAGTGTTTAGTAGGGACTGTCGTAAATAGATAAAGGATACAAGATTGGTCTCTCGGTCCCGTGAAAATCAGGGTGTCTGAATATAGGAAAACTGACATTTGTGTGTAATACCTTTTAAGTTTCTTCTCTATTTTATTAAATATTATTTATATTAATATACTTTTGTTAATAGTGGACTTGTCGTGTTGAACAGGAAGTGTTTTGTATTTCGTTGTAAATGTGATATTTGTACTTATTAATACTAAAGAACTACTACTCAGAGTAAATTACTGAATATTATTCATTATTAACATTGTATGTACTAGTACTCTTGTCATTTATTATTATTATAAGTTCCTAGTTTATATGTATAATTTTGTTTCTATAAATGGCCTACACCTCAGGAGATTGTTTTCCTTCTGTGGCCAAAATAAGCAAGGTATGTAACGTATCCTAATTCTTCAATAAACATTCTATTATATTCTATTCTATTCTGTTTTCTAGGATGTGTGTAACATGTATGACAATAGCAAGCTTGCTAATAGTACTACCACCGTCCACATGGTTGATACACCCCACAGTGTATTTGCGATCTATACTGAGCCGGCCTGTTTCATCGATATTTCACATCGGCCTTTGTTCCCAAAAGAGCTGAGTTGTGGAACGGAACGCTAGAGTGTATAAAACCCGCAAGTAAGTGTATGATCGCGCTTGCTTTGTATTCCAGTGGTCATCTGGTCGCGCACGTGTGTTCGCGCTCAATCTCTGGGGTCACCCCTAGTCGGTCCACACAAGAGCTGATAGCGATAACCCGCACTGGACTTGGTCGGTACCGGGCGGCTAGTCACATGACACTGATAGCTTACAGCTTTTATAAGTATTCGTTAGCCTCTTTGGATTCTTGTATACATTTAAATACAAATGTGGATAACAAATAAGTTGGCAAATTATTATAGATAGAATAGTATGACTCGTAATTAATTGAAGCTACTTTAAAATTGCGCGCATGTCCACGACTGCCACGAACCTACCTTTAAAAAGCTTATTTTGGTATTGTTCATGTGTATTATGGTTTTTAATGGGATTACGGCTGGTTGATACAAATTCTCTTACATAATATTAACATTTTTCCGATACAAATATGTTTAGTGTTTTTTATAAATCGAGTAAGTTCTGACGGAAGAGAGTTGTACATATTTATATCCGTGGTGCCGCAAGCCCTCTTTGTCAGGTCGTCAAATTACACTTTTAGTTTTTGTAGATGATTCTTATTCCTAGTATTTATTGAGTGAACATGTGGTGAAAAGCTGTAAATTATTGTGAACAAAAGTTACCACTTCATTACTACTGCTACTACTAAAGCTACTGGTCCCTCTGACGACAGATTCTGAATATTCATCATATGCCAGTTTCTGTAGTTTACATTCTGGTTTGAAATATAATAAATAGTGTAGGTTTCCAATACCCTGTAAGATATGTATAGAAAGTGGTTTGGATCGGTTCAAGTAAAACGTATTTTACGTAGGATTGACTTGGAATCAATGCCTCAAACGATTGTTCTGATTATTGTTGTTGCTTTACTCTCTTATATTACAATCATGCTATTCAATACGGCAAGGAGTGACAGAATATGAAGATCAAGTACACTTACAAAAAATGCATGTCTTATGCGGGACTAGAACCCACGTCCCTAGATGGCACACACGATCTGCTCCCAATCGAATGTAACTGACGGATAATCGACGGTTACTGAAGGCGCTTTCATAGCAACATGTTTTTTCCGGACCCGCAGATCACGTGAACCAATCAGAAACTTGCCGTGCCTGCCCTGATTGGTTCACCTGACTTGCCGGTCCGGAAAAAACGTGTTGCCGTGTTGCTATGAAAGCGCCTTAAATAGAGCACTGTTGCCAATATGTCCCACGTTCTACGTTGCTCAGCTAAAAATACATTTGCAATCCTGGCGCTTCCAAATACAGACATTCCGTAAGTGCGGACAAACAAAGGTTATTCCACCAATCATATCGTATCAATACCCCCGTGTCAACGAGCTATGTCAGCGTTTGTTTATCGAACATTATATGCACTCTCTATTGCCATTTCTGACGTAATTCCCTCCTAATTGTGGCTTGCACGTGTTATTCGCGATGCAAATTGAGGTTCATGTTTGTTTGAACTAGTGATAATGTTTCTGTTTGTCAGCGAGTGAGCCAATACACACTCGCTGACATACGGAAATGAAGGGAAGTACAGAAACCCTCTTAATCGAAAACTATTCGGGCTAGTTCGAGACTTATATAGGCTCTCTAGTTCGAGTGTGTGATGCTTTAGCGCAGTCTAGAATGTACAAAGAGCGTGCTTCTGTTCCTACCTCTTCCCGTGGTAGCTCACCTGGGCTACAGGAATACCTAGGTCACGTGGTGTGCTACGGGCTGTAGAAACTCACGAAGTAATCCGAAGTGGTGTTGATAAAGAAGATATCCTCACTATCCGTGACTTATATATATATTTATTTATATCTACATGCCGAAAAGTGTATATTGAAAAACTGTTAGAAGACGGCCCCCTCCATATCCCCTCCACAGCCACCCGACCCCCCTCAACTCCGTGACAACCTGACAAAATGAAATACGTAACTGAAAATCAGTTTGTTTCAGTTGTTCAATTTGCTGTTTCATGGAGTTGAGGGGGGTCGTGTAGCAGTGGAGGGGATGAGGAGGGGGCCGTCATTCTTACAGTTTCTCAACTATATTAAGCATAGAGTTCATGCTCATGACATGAAGGTTTTAAATCTTGTTCATGTCTGTGACACCCATACGTTCCATGAATTGGGTTTAACTCGTTAGATACAACTATTTTTAATGGACATGTAAATACAATAATAGACTAATTAATTGCATACAATAATTTTTAATTACCATTCAAAATACAAACATGTATTCAATTATATGATATCATACGTTTATATGTTATAAGAAAGTCATATTCGTTTGTTATCAATACATTTGTTAGTTTTGCTCAGAGGTGTCAATGTATTTTTTTTAATTTAGACAATTTTCAACAGAAAGAAAGTGGCAGGTAGTCCAAACATCCAAAGATGACTTCTAAAGAGCTGAAAACTAGCTTTTATCTCAAGTTTAAGCATATGAACATGAATGCGGTTAAAGTATTTGAAGCTTTTATCATCCATTCTTTTGTTCTTACGAAACAACAGTCCAGGGGTAGCCTATGTAGCTATTCAAAGTTATTTCTGAAACACTTAGATACCACTTACTTTTAATTAAGGCTATCACTTAGCGATAGTTTCAGTTGTCCACTTATGATCACAAAAGAACCAATTTAGGATCCAAAAGTGATATTCAAACACTTGAAACAGAATATTTATATAAGAAAGATTTTTGATTGAACTACTACAATATATTACGAACATATTCAGAAGTTGACTATTACCGTTGCACTAATTGATTTCCAACGTCCGTTCACAAAACATTCTGCTAGCGACGACACAGAGTTGCGCCATCTGATAGTTGGCTATTCCGCTTGAGTGAGCCGCGTTCACGAGCTTGTTGGAATAGAGACTCATTTCGTCTGGCTCTTGCATGAGCGCAGTGAAAGACACCGCGTAAAACTCAGAAGAACGAAGGAGCTAGGTTAACTGGCACTATAACAAGTGACAAGTACTACATGCTAGCGCGATGGAATACTTCTGTGACATGAAAGAGAATGACAAAGTTAGCAGGAGGCTCAAAGCACCACAAGTAACATGCTGTGCTGAGATGATAGAGCCAGGAATAATGAGAGACAAAAAGAAAAGAAAGAAGTACTAAACTAAGTTTTCTCGTTTAAATAAAATTAGCTGGTTCTTCGTTGTCCTCATCACAATAATTTTTAACAGAAAAAGTTCACTTTAGACTTTAAAAAAATTGGAGTAAAGTTGAGCCGTACTGTATAATATCGCGAAAAACGACAGCAGATTATGATTGTCTGGTTTCTAAATCTGAGAATAAATATACCCATGTCTTGTTTATTTTGTAGAAAGTGGGCCAAACATGTTTCCTCACCATGTCTATCCGTGTCTTTCAAATGTACCTACCAGCAGACCTTATCGCGCTGGCCGTAGTTTCGGCTGCCAGAAGCAAAAACAAGACCCCTAACAAACTGTTGGTTGAATTGGAATTGGAGATGCGGGGTTTGGCAGCAAGAAATGCAAGCTACGACTTGAGTTCAAGTTTGAAGTATTAGTTGTTCTTTGAATGGTACGTGCGGGCAATAAACCACTCCCATCTTGACATTGTCGTGAGTTATGTGACTTTGTGCCCCTAGCTGACCAAGCGTCGCGTGCGCCACACAAGGTACGCGCCCCATCACCGGAAGTAGTTGCCAAGCCATGTGCTAACCTAGCTTACGTCCTTTCAAGGATATTCATTACAACTGCTGGCATGTTACACAAGCGCTGCACTTCGTAATGTGTGTCCACACTCGGTTTGCGCTGGTATCAACTTTTTCTTCTTTGAGCTGTCTCAGATGTAGGAAAGATTGTGTACGACTCTACACTATCGGGTAGCTCAACCTATCACTGCTGCGGCCTTGATGAAGTGCACGGGTGTCAAGTTATGTGGGTTAATGTCATGACATTAAGGGCAAAACACGTTTTTGTAAAATCATTGCACACATTTTATGGTTTCTTAGACATGCCCGTATTTACGTATTTCTTGCATCTAAAATGGGAGGAAAATAAAATAACTTTTTGCTTTTTGTCTACCCTAGTCCATAGGAAATACATTATTGATCCCGATCGTAATAAAAAATGTAGCGAAGTAAAGATTAATGCTCTCGACCAGGATGACTAGGCGGCTTGTTTGTGCTGAATAGAAGGCGGTGTCCCGCAAGCCGTCAGGCGGGTGAATGGGGGGCGGTGGGCCCTGCTAGACGTGCACAGACAGGCGGCGCAGGAAATGAACCCCACACGGCTTGATGGCGCAGAACAGGAGCGCCAACCTCGACGTGACCATTTGTCAAGGCCCTCGCAAGCTGTGGAGAGTTTTTTTTACAATCAGCCAGTTTCCATTGAACTTTGGCCTTGCTCGATCTTTGCGCCTCTCCTGAGCGGGGCTGCTGAGGAAACTCGGGGGTCAACATCAGCAGTAAATCCACTAGGAGATTATGTCGCAAGGCAACGCCGGGCAGACGTCCTTGTGACCAGAATGAGTCATTTTTTTGTAGAAGAGTCTTTTGTCTGGACTAATCCCCTACTCAGTCGACGTCTAGCCAAGCTCTAGATGTCGCGATCCTGACCACAGAGTTTCCATTTTCCATCGTAACGGACTAGCTATGTTTTAGCCACAAATCCAATTAAAAGTATTGATTTAAAATTCATGGATATATGTCCCATTTATTGTCCTTGATTGTAAAACAGTGTCGCTGCCAAAAGATTTACATACAATAACGAACAAACAAATCTGGCTGTGAAGCCGTCTCTGCACTCTTCATCAGGCTTTTTAAAACACACCATTCATCCATCGCTGTATGCTGTGAGCCCCGAGCCGAACAAAGCATATATTAAGGTTAAAATACATTGCCATGTACGAATAAATCCTAGTGGTTCATCATTAGTCACAAATAAACCCCCATAAAAAATCCAACGCGTTAAGTTCACCTCTACCATGGCGTGCTGGGTTTGCATTAGTGCGTTATTGTTTATGTTGATGCGAGGATAATGTCGACGAACGGAGGGATGACAGTAACCCCCCCCCCACATCCCGCCCTCCCTCGTTTGATTGAAGTGAGGCGATGGGAATCTCGGATATAATCTATCACACGTTGGTATAAGCTGAGTGACACTTGTTTTGTTACCGTTTATTAACTAGAATATCCATCATTAACGCATCGTACGATGGTTCCTGTCTCCTGCATGATTTAGGGTTTAAGAACAAGTACTGCACAGACTTTCTCCTCGTGTACTAACCATATGTTTGGCATGGGGTTGTTAGTTCTGTTCCGTGTTTCTACTTCAAGCACATTCACATTTTGTGGGCCCCGGTCAGGGATGGTTTGAGACCCCGGGGGAGGGGAAAAATCGCGCCCATTGAAAATGACCAATTATAAGAAACAATAATATAATGTTTAGGCAAAATCCTAATGTACCTGATAAATGAAAGCTTTATTGAAATATAATATTATCCACTTCATTTTTATCATCAAACACACTTTATCTTTGTAATGGAGGCCTAAGTATAATGATGTAATAGTTGTAACGCATGTGACAAGTACCAACCTAAATCTAGTTTCATCTCGTTCTCATGTCTTCTGTAGGTATTTTAGTGATACTATAAGCGTGTCTGTTGTCAGGCGTGGTGAGATCGCATTCTAATCACGGCTGGTGCACTACACGCAGTGGGCAATACCACTGAAATAGACCGCGTGGCGCGACCGTCTCTTCTGAGAGTTTGAAGCATCACCACTTGGTTTCGAGAGCATGGCCAGTACATAAAGTGAAAACCATGCAGTTTCACCTGTTGTGTCCCTATTCAGGCAACAAGTAGAGGCCGGTTTCACCTGTTGTGTCCCTATTCAGGCAACAAGTAGAGGCCGGTTTCACCTGTTGTGTCCCTATTCAGGCAACAAGTAGAGGTCGGTTTCACCTGTTGTGTCCCTATTCAGGCAACAAGTAGAGGCCGGTTTCACCTGTTGTGTCCCTATTCAGGCAACAAGTAGAGGTCGGTTTCACCTGTTGTGTCCCTATTCAGGCAACAAGTAGAGGTCGGTTTCACCTGTTGTGTCCCTATTCAGGCAACAAGTAGAGGCCGGTTTCACCTGTTGTGTCCCTATTCAGGCAACAAGTAGAGGCCGGTTTCACCTGTTGTGTCCCTATTCAGACAACAAGTAGAGGTCGGTTTCACCTGTTGTGTCCCTATTCAGGCAACAAGTAGAGGCCGGTTTCACCTGTTGTGTCCCTATTCAGGCAACAAGTAGAGGTCGGTTTCACCTGTTGTGTCCCTATTCAGGCAACAAGTAGAGGCCGGTTTCACCTGTTGTGTCCCTATTCAGGCAACAAGTAGAGGTCGGTTTCACCTGTTGTGTCCCTATTCAGGCAACAAGTAGAGGCCGGTTTCACCTGTTGTGTCCCTATTCAGGCAACAAGTAGAGGTCGGTTTCACCTGTTGTGTCCCTATTCAGGCAACAAGTAGAGGCCGGTTTCACCTGTTGTGTCCCTATTCAGGCAACAAGTAGAGGTCGGTTTCACCTGTTGTGTCCCTATTCAGGCAACAAGTAGAGGCCGGTTTCACCTGTTGTGTCCCTATTCAGGCAACAAGTAGAGGTCGGTTTCACCTGTTGTGTCCCTATTCAGGCAACAAGTAGAGGTCGGTTTCACCTGTTGTGTCCCTATTCAGGCAACAAGTAGAGGTCGGTTTCACCTGTTGTGTCCCTATTCAGGCAACAAGTAGAGGTCGGTTTCACCTGTTGTGTCCCTATTCAGACAACAAGTAGAGGTCGGTTTCACCTGTTGTCTCCCTATTCAGGCAACAAGTAGAGGCCGGTTTCACTATCTTTGTAAACTCCGATAAGCCGGTAATTAGAAACCCTCCACGAACCAACATGGCGACTGCGATTCATTTTGAATGTCATGTTTGTTGAAACCTCGGTAAAACAAACCGAGCTATCTCAATCAGATATAGAAGATAGTAGATAAAGTAGATTTAGTAGAAAACCCATCTGTAGCACTTTGATCACCTGTACCATCTTCGTGAAGTAACGGTGCCACCTATTTTATCTGGTGTACATAGTGATGTTACTACACAAAAGTGAGGGTGTCAGCCCAACAACTCTGTTGGTGGGGTGGAGGATTAAACGTTTTAATATCTGTATTAAAGATTACCCCAATGATTGATCTCAAAGTTTGGAATTAATCTAAGCATAACGCGGGCTTTTGAAAACAGGGGTTCTCATGTGGAACCCTCATGTGTTGATGATAATAACAGTATAAACGAAACAATATACACGCAGATTGCAGGCGCGGGCCTGACACTACTGACAAGGTTTATTCTAGTGTTTTCAGGTGGACATGAGACATTGATATATTTAATGAACGTTTCGGTTGAAGGTCGAATTAAACAAATACAGATAAAGAATAGAGAGTAGGTAGGCCAATTTACAGGCTTAGCACATAGTAGTCAAACACACTGTATTCATACAAATTTAATTCTCAACTCATTGTGTTGCAAAATTAGCCACGTTAGAACTTGTATACAAAATAGCCGTCGTCTCAATACCGGTCGCGGACAAGCTTGTAACTCAGTTGAAACAGCTTCCATTTTCTATCTCAACACTTGCACCACTTTATTTAAAACATAAGATTATGCTAACATTAGTGGTGACTAACAAAGTTAATCTTCTTAAAATTCGATTAAATGAATTTACATTTTAGAACAAATTCAATCAAACTTAGTTTCCTTATTGATTTTTTTTTAATGAAAACTCTGCATTTATTGTTTACCTTTTTTTAAACATAAACTAGTGGAAGATTATCGACTCGGATTTGAAATTTTGATACATTTGTTCTACAACAAGCTACAAATTTCAGAATACGTTCATAACACTATGACACATTTATGATGCAAAGTTAACCAAAATTAGTTCACCGGAAGTTGGTCAAAAAAAATGTCAAAGTCAAATATTTGAAAATAAAATAAAAATCGAAATCTCTCAATATCAAATTCCATTTTGAGCTTACAAAGTTGGGTGTGGTATAAAAAGTCGTGTATTTGTGTTGCCTATTAGCATAATTTGGAAAAATTTGGTATTTTTGCATTTTGATAGTCGTTAAACAATAAAAATAGACCAAAATATCCACACAAAAGTATTTACCGCACTTTAGTCACATAAAAATGATAGAAGTTATAAATATAAAACAAATATGTTTACACGATTGTATAGGTTGAAAAACTAGCTAAAACTTTGTCACTGGTCAAACTTCGAGACGTGAACTTCATAGCATCGTTTTTCTTATTTCCCTAGTCGCGGTGCGCCGCCCGTGGTCGCTCCCGCGCGCTAACCGGCCATAAGGCCCGTGCTATTCCCGCCCGAGGCGAGCGTGTTTGATTAGACTTTACCACAAAATGTGTACAAAACACTTCTTTAGAAAGTTATATAGTTGAAAACTTTATTTTATTGAAGTTGTACTTTTGTGATATACATTTGTATCTAAAAAATCATAAAGAGGCATACATATTTCTATCCAGGCTTCAAATTACAAACAAATAAAATATTGTCATTGCATTTTTCCATTCTACTAAATTAGAGAGTACATTTTTCAGAATAACACAAATTTATTGAGCATTTAAAAACATCATTTTAGTCAGAAAAGTAAAATGTATCACTTTATTATGGCTAAAAAACATTTCATCACATCATGGTTAGATAACCAATCACAAATTATGGAACTTAAAAGTTTTGATTAATTATCAGGCCTATATTCGAAATCCAATTTTACAAAAATAATTGGTTTGAAATTGACCTTCTTCCTGTTTGAATTTCTTGAAGCCACGCAAATTAAGGTCCTGCAGATAAAACTTTGTACGTGAGTGGAGATCATAAGAATGGTTTGTGCAACACATTGAACACCAATCGCATTGCTGCTGCCACTTCGTTGAACAGCAGTCAAAAAGAAGCAGACACCCGGATGATTTTACACTGACCTAGACGAGCGCAATAAATCTTTAGATCTGATATGGACGTATTGTCGAGCAAACTCCAGATAAAAATAGCAAATATAAATTGTAATTAGATGTAGCTATTGTAGTTTTATTTTTCACTTATCAGCATATACATAAGCATATTTTTATTTTATAGACACGGATGTGATGATACTGCATTTGTATTAGGCCCTACTTATGCAAACTAACGAGTGCACAAGGTATATGGAATACTTCAAATAGGAACACAAATCGGAACACCCGTGTGCATTATGCAGTTGCTTGCCCGCAGCACATGCGCTATCCGGGTGTGACACTGTCTCCTCGTCGTTTGGTATAGGGAAATAAGAAGTATTCCGTCAAATATGTGAATGTATTTCGAGCGAGGAACTTGTTTCACTCGGAGTTTTTCACGAAGGAGGAAACGAAAACGAGTTAAGGGTAGCTCGAAATTTTGCATCCAAAGTTTACGATTCATCGGGTACATTTCAAAAAATACCAGTATTCACTAAACGAATTAAGATGTCATATGTATATCAAGAAAACGACATCAGTTGCATCAGTTTCAAACCTTCCCCCTTGTAAGGGATCTTTCATTCTACACGTATGAAACGCAGTTTGGCACTGCAACATGCTTCGCAAACCCAAAACTATGTTCGTGTTAAGTTTTTCAAGATACACAAATATTGTCCGTACGAAAATTATATTTTAAAATAGTTTGCTTGTACGTAATAAAACGCAAAACTTTATTTCACTCGATTAGCCACTGTCAAAATACCACAACTAATTTAAATAAAAATATAACTCTACCATATGTGATGAAACGTGCCCTACAAAAATAAATCACATACCTTGGTTCTACAATATACAATGCAATCCCAGAGAAGATAATACAATATTATAATGAACATACATTTAAAATAGCGTTACAATCATGGTTGTTGCACTTGCATATACATTGAAAACGAAAATGTAAGATCATAGAAATAAAAGCAGTAAATAGAAAATACAACAAAGACAAATATGAACATTCAATACCGCAAATTCTTAACTTGCTAGTATTCCTGTTTCTTTGTTATCAGTATTCTAAATACGTGAAACGATTTATTATAATGACAAACTGGTAAAGATATAGGCCTAGTACGCCTCTGAAATTATCTCATGTATAGTTTAAATAGTTGAGCTGCATGTTGGTTTAGTAGCATTTTTGTTTGAAGTACCAAGTAGTAGTAGTTTAGATTTACGTAGTAATTGTACGTACTAATTGAACTTACGTTATGTACGAACTTTAACTATACCTTATAATATTATGTAGAGAACGTGCTCAGTGAAGACTGACTGAAGTGTCTGTACGGTGTCAGTCGTTCACCCAAGAAATATTGTTCTTGTATACTGTACTATGTATTGAACCTCAATAAATTGAAAATTGAACATCTGGACTTCAGCTCACAAACACAACCCTGATATTGACGGAAGTTGCATTTCATTTTATGGCGACATTATACTTATTATCTAGCTGTAGACACTATAGGCAGGAAGAAAAAATACACAAGCCAAATATCACGGGATTGTTTTCTTCAGGCCCTTTAGAAAGCGGGTGGGAGAAAAATGCCATGGGTTTCCTAACTCAAGATTTTTGCGCACTTGAGATGCTGAACTACTTTTTTGTTCATGCAAATCTAAGAAAGGTTGTAGTAATTCAACCCTCTGTCCTTGTATGAACAGTGGAATAGGGTGTTCTGAAGTGTGCCGATGTGCCAAGGATTGTTATAATATACGCAATCACACTGAAGAACGGATGGTATTGAGCATTAAGCATAAAAACAGTACAAAAATGTAAATAGGCTCTATCTTACAAAATACCGGTATTCTTTGGTATTTTCAGTTGTGTACACAAAAACTACGGTGTTTATTCATCCTGCTGTAAATACTTAGTACTTAGTACAAATACGCAGTACATTACGAAGCTAGCAATGCCAAAATTGATCATACATTACTTTATTCATAAATTCCTACAAAAAATACTAATTAGATTATTACAACTGAATATTGATGTAGCTTTATGCAGTCAGAAAACTTAGAGATACCAGGAATATTAAATTTTCTAAATATGTTTGACACCGTATTTCCTGTTAATAGGGCATGTTGCGCAAACGTTCTATAAACAATGTTTTATGCGTGCATTCTTTACGAATGTTTTTAAAAATAACGCACTGATAATTGATGGTCGCTCCAGGAAATCAATTTAAAGTTTAACCCCATTATTTTTGTCAAATTTGATTCCGAATATACTACTTAAAGCGAATTAATCAAAAATGTAAGTTCCGTAATTTGTGATTGGTTATCCAACCATGATGTGATGAAATGTTTTTTAGCCATAATGAAGTGATACATTTTACTTTTCTGACTAAAATTATGTTATCAAATGCTCAATAAATTTGTGGTATTTTAAAAATGTACTCTCTAATTTAGTAGAATGGAAAAATGCAATGACAATATTTTATTTGTTTGTAATTTGAAACCTGGATAGAAATATTTATGCCTCTTTAGGATTTTTTAGATACAAATGTATATCACAAAAGCATAACTACAATAAAATAAAGTTTTCAACTATAGAACTTTCTAAAGAAGTGTTGTGTACACATTTTGTGGTAAAGTCTAATCAAACACGCTCGCCTCGGGCGGGAATAGCACGGGCCTTATGGCCGGTTAGCGCGCGGGAGCGACCACGGCCGGCGCACCGCGACAAGGGAAATAAGAAAAACGATGCTATGAAGTTCACGTCTCGAAGTTTGACCAAGTGACAAAGTTTTAGCTAGTTCTTCAACCTATACAATCGTGTAAACATATTTGTTTTATATTAATAACTTCTATCATTTTTATGTGACTAAAGTGCGGTAAATACTTTTGTGTGGATATTTTGGTCTATTTTTATTGTTTAACGACTATCAAAATGCAAAAATACCAAATTTTTCCAAATGATGCTAATAAACAGTACAAATACACGACTTTTTATACCACACCCAACTTTGTAAGCTCAAAATGGAATTTGATATTGAGAGATTTCGATTTTTATTTTATTTTCAAATATTTGACTTTGACATTTTTTTTGACCAACTTCCGGTGAACTAATTTTGGTTAACTTTGCATCATAAATGTGTCATAGTGTTACAAACATATTCTGAAATTTGTAGCTTGTTGTAGAACAAATGTAACAAACTTCGCCATTTGAAGAGCTAGCCGTTTGATAATCTTCTACTAAACGCTGTTATTTGTATTTTGTATTTACCTGCTTCTGTTCCACACCTTGCGTTGTTAATCGGTTTTATTACAAGAGTTTCTTTAATTTAATTTTATTACATATTTTGCCTTTGAAATATTGCACCCTCTTAAAATTTGTGATGTACTTAACATTAAATTAACTGCTAATAATATCCTAGAGAAAACACAATTTTAGTGGGTTTAGGGTTTAGGGATCTTCTGAAAGTAGTGCTTCGTACGTTTCAATTAGAAAGCAGACAACTAAGACTGCACCACATGTACGATGCCCGTTAAATGGCCCGATTAAATCACTGTTCCCTAATTAGTGCCAAACTTCCCCTCTGAGGAGAAGGCAAATAGGGGAATAATGCCTTCTCGTTATTAATTCTACGAAATGTGTTCATAAATTAAGTTTTAATATCAAATAGAATATGGTAGATTTGTCAGAACCCACTTAGCTTCCATACTGTTGACAATTGCTTCGGTAACGGTTTTAACTTTTAATCTATCTTGTTGGTTCTTCAACAGAACAGACGAGTCTATAACTGTGAACTTTAAAACTTTTTCAATCAGCCCGTCTGGCCGAGCGTTGAGTTCTTGTGTAATTAACGAAGTAGTACTGCAACAGTGCGTTTACGGCTTGGGAATACAACAGCCGCGCAAATAAACTTGTTCCCCCCTCTCAGCAGGCTCGTGTTTAGATTGCACGGCGAGCTTAGTGGGTTGCGTCGGAATTTCAACACATCTGCAAATCAATCTCGAGCTGCGTGGGTCTGGGTAAGGGTATCCGCTGGGGGCGCCAGTAATGAGTGATTGTCTGCTGACAACCTGTCAATGTATCGTGCCCTCGACTAGAGAAACAGAGTCCTCGTCGCAAGTCTGCACGAAACGTTATTTTAAGTATGGATATACTTAAAACTTCTGCCGTTAATACGAACTGTGTATACAATTTCCAGAAATTGGCTTTCCAAAATATTTTTCCTTTTCAGTAGAGCCGAGACATTTAACTTTTTTAATCACCGATTTCCTTTCGACCACGAGAAAAATATAATGCCCTAAAAAAGTTTTGAAAAGTTGCCTATACATCTGCGTGTAATATATTTTATCTTTAAAGATATACAAGTCATTTCTAAAATATCAAAACTGCACTTGGAATGGATATTTGGTTTACAAACATAATATATAATATTAACCGGCAGCGTCAAATAAAACCTAATACAACTTTGAAGAAAAACGTTATCTAAAAGAAACACCACTTGTGAATATTGAAATGAACACACAAATTTAATATAAAAGGGAAAAGTTCCGAGTTTGTTGTCCGCGTGTTTTCGTTGAAATACACAATTTAATTTAATGTTGTCTCGAGCGTTGCCGGGTGACAGTTTTGCCAGAGAATTCACTTATCACGTCAGAAAGAACTTATTTCTATTTCTTGTAGTTCTGTTGCCGCGATGAGACCCACTCACTAAAATAACTCTTTTTCAGCGCATTTTTTAACAAAACATTGGACAAATCTTGGTATATTGTTGGAAAAACAACGTCAATGGCGTTTCTAACTATTCATGTTTACTCGTTCACATTTGGAACCGATCCAAATATACCAGAATCGAAAATATAGAATTTTATTATAAGTAGCACGCTACATCAAGTGAGAGCACAGTTCTGCCGCGCATGCAACAGCGCTTACAGTGTAATCCCACCCCCATGCTGTTGCGATCTTGTATCACTCAGGGCAACCATTTACGCATTATAGATAATTGAACAAAATTAATATAAAAACATACACACATAATATTTTTTGTTTATATATCTACTCCCTGTGTCCAACAATGAAGTCGGTTAGGCGATAGGAAATTAATCCCATCATATTCTGGCCCCTAGGTACATCGAAGCCGGCTGGCCATGCCTGACGCTTCCCTCATGTTAACTTCCTCTGGCTCCTCCTCTAAAACATTAATTTTATAATATATGAAATTAAAATAAGTTATAAACAACAAAGGCGTAAATTTTATTTTCCATTTTAATATGTGTAACGAAAAAACGCAATGGACATAAAACTTTGTTTGGTGATGAAAATGATGTGAGGTTCGGTATGCTCACTCATGAAAAATAGCCAGTGCGCACAACACAATACTTTATTTAGAAGAGACATAAAGTTTTACGTGGATATGGACATTTTTACCAGCATTTTAAATGTAATTGTGACATGTAGGGTAGACGAAGTGGTGAGTCACAAAGTAAAGCGTAGCAAGCTTAAAATTTTATTTTGTTTAAAATAAATAGTTCAATAATGATATTAATAAAAGGACACAGAAAATACTAAAACGTAAAATAACAGTGATTTTAATAAAACATATTTCGGCGTGACTTGCAACATGTGTAAAGCATTGTGTATTTTATACAACCTATATACTATATAGTAATACTTTGTGTACCAAGCTTAAGTATTTCAACCGTGTATTTCATTTATTTGTAAACACTACCGACTGTAAGATTAGTTTGCAAAAATGCAATACATTGTTGCAGATCTTGCTGACTAATATGGAAGGGGTATTCATATTGAGTTCATTATTATTAATATTTTCACACATTTCACTAACTGGGAATAGAACCCACATAATCCGGATCACCCCGCCTCGTCGCTATGAGCTACCGGGGCCTAGGGACAACCTGTATTTAACAGTGGATTGGATACTTGGTTTGTTATTGTGTTCATGGCATTCGAACAGTGTGCATTAAGCTTACCCTAATAATAATCATAACGATAAACTAAAACAAAAATGAAATGAAATGAAAGTAATAGTATTAATAACACTCCTCACTCCTGGTTTAAACCAACAGATATAAAGTTAGTAGCGACGGTATGTCGAATAGAAGTGCTATACACAACGGACACTGGTACGTAGAACCAGAGGTCTGGATTCGAGTCCCAATAGTTGTAATTAATATGTATACTTTAATTAATTTCTTAGATAAATAACATGTTATACAATCGAAAATATCAATACAATATTACCGGTCACTGTATAACGTACCACTTAAAATTCTAATATGACGGTATTAACTTGACGTCCCATTGGCCGTCCTGGAGGTCACAATTACATTGGAGACGACAGATATCAGATATCTTTACCACAAATTGTGAGTCTGTAACATGTCTCACGATAAAATTTATGAAAATGATTGTGTGTGCCATAGTAAACCAGAGAATAGCAGATGATACCAGTGAGTTTCTTTATGTTGCTTTTCAGTCGAAATATCAAAAGTTCTACTTGAACATTCGCCGGCCGAAACACTACAACAGTGAATTACCAATCTATATTAAAGAAACATGGCCGTCTTGTCTGCCAGTATGGCAGCCACGCGTACTGGACGAATACCACTAATTAAAATATATAATCGAATGAAAAAAGTAAAGTTTATAAATAAATATGCATTCGTGGTCGTGACAGGTGAGGTGAGCAATGACAGCCTCTTGACCTGAAGTACCGCCATGTTTCTGCCTGGGTTCCATGCGAGGTAGTTATTGATGCATGTAGCCAACTGCACAGCTGCAAAACAAACCCGACAAGTTTGCTGCACCACAGGGACGACGGCTATGGCCGACCAACACACTTGAGTATTTGTATTATTTATAAGTGGAGGAGAAATTAAAATTTCAAATGAAGCAATTCCGGAAATAAATGAAAGCTGGTGAAATAGTATTGGTATTGCTAATGGAAAGTTGCAAGGCAAGGCAGGGGAGGGTTGATGCTCTGAGCTTCATATTGCAGTCCACCCTGGCCCGACCATTAACGCGACTCTTAGCATATTAAAGTCGTTTTTAAGGGAAAAAATATTCCTCAAAAGAAAGTATTGGTAGGGAATGAAATTAAAGGAATAGAAGTTTTTATGTCGCCATTAAATTAAAGTTATAATTGGATGGGAATTGCTCTCAGTGTCGACAGTGTACTTCTGTGAGAGCGCGCCGAGCATGGGCTGTATAATCTGCTATCAACGTTGCGTCATCTACTCCTTTCTTCACAGAAAGCATTAAGCGAGATTAGCCAAGTTTCTGGTTGGAATTTGTTATCAAAAGTGTGATTGTGAAAAATATACTTTTCGGGAAATAAGATTAAATCCTAAAGAATAAGAATAAGCCCCCGACTGATGACAACGGAAAGAACCAAAATAAAAACCACAAGATATTTCCTTTGGTTCCAATTCCGAGGCCGAAGGAGAAAGAAAATAATCCACACTGAAATAATATTAGAAGAGTATACATCTGCGAGATTGGAGGGGTTGGGGTTGGGGTTGGGGTGTGGGTGAGGGTGTGGAGACAAAATGCCTATGATTTCAGTACTTTTACACTGTAGACTTATTTAATTCCATGGAATATTCCTTCCCACGCTTGTGAGACGGGTTGTATAATCTCTCTTGATTCCAAAACCGACTTTGACATCCGTTTCGAATAACCGATGAAAAAATGTAATATCTGTAAAGGAATTACTCGACGCCCTCTTATAAAATACCCTTCTAATCATAGCTACCATTAAAATAATAAAGAAGTGTCCCATAATACATAGCTCTAGGTGCTTAGTTATCTGTACTCTCTAGTACGCACCATATCTATGCGGACCCGATGTCACACACTCATTGAATAATTCTACTATACTAACTTCAATCTATTCATGTGGCACTTCAGACACATGCCTAACTAAAAACATAAAAATGATGCACCAGCACGCCTGAGTTTACCTGTTTTTGTGGGAGGTGTAGTCCATACGTTAAAACTGTACTAGATTACCGATGTTAAGTCATATCTAAAGAATGCTATACTCAACATCGAAAAAATAATGTGTTGTTCTAAGAATATTTTCTTATTCTATTCTAAACTCTAAAAATAATGTTTGTTCTAAGCCCTACATACTACGTGCATCATAGTATATAAATTATTGTAATCTAGGCTTATAGTGTTATAATTTGTATTACTAATTATGGATTTAATAGTAATAATTGTACGAATTATCGGAAATATATAGAAATACTCTACGTACAGTTTATATGAAACTATAGTGATATGTGTTCTCACCATTTGCGGTTTTGTAGCGTTCTTCATTTATGCTGGATTTATGACATTGCATTGTTCTGCGGGACGGTGCGCGACGGAGGTTTTGGGCCAATCAGGAGTGACCTGCGTGCACTTAGGTCGCTCCTGATTGGTCCAAAACCTCCGTCGCGCACCGTCCCGCAGAACAACGCAATGTCATGAATCCAGCTTTATGTCTAAAACAAACTTCGAATTCACGTGGTTGTAGTTATAACTGTATAACTGATTCAGGGGGTCGTTGGTTACACAAGGAAGACTATTGTAGTGTCCTGCATTGGTGAATTGGTGCGTACAATGTCCAACAAGGACCAGTAAATCTTTGCTAGTAGTGCGAGCACACCTCATTGCGAATACGACGAGCATCCGTCAGAGGATTTAGAAAAACTATTTAATTTCAAATTTGCAGGGGAGAAATCTGTTAGGAATCGAAATTGTAGTTTGCCAACCGAGAGAAATAAAGTGCAATATAATTGAGAAAACCTAAAAGTGGAATATGGTTGGCCAGGTTTGGTAGGGACCAGTA